>OX243845.2:26027500-26056776 GCA_945859575.2 Herminia tarsipennalis | reverse complement strand
CTAACCTAACCTAACCTAACCTAACCTAACCTAACCTAACCTAACCTAACCTAACCTAACCTAACCTAACCTAACCTAACCTAACCTAACCTAACCTAACCTAACCTAACCTAACCTAACCTAACCTAACCTAACCTAACCTAACCTAACCTAACCTAACCTAACCTAACCTAACCTAACCTAACCTAACCTAACCTAACCTAACCTAACCTAACCTAACCTAACCTAACCTAACCTAACCTAACCTAACCTAACCTAACCTAACCTAACCTAACCTAACCTAACCTAACCTAACCTAACCTAACCTAACCTAACCTAACCTAACCTAACCTAACCTAACCTAACCTAACCTAACCTAACCTAACCTAACCTAACCTAACCTAACCTAACCTAACCTAACCTAACCTAACCTAACCTAACCTAACCTAACCTAACCTAACCTAACCTAACCTAACCTAACCTAACCTAACCTAACCTAACCTAACCTAACCTAACCTAACCTAACCTAACCTAACCTAACCTAACCTAACCTAACCTAACCTAACCTAACCTAACCTAACCTAACCTAACCTAACCTAACCTAACCTAACCTAACCTAACCTAACCTAACCTAACCTAACCTAACCTAACCTAACCTAACCTAACCTAACCTAACCTAACCTAACCTAACCTAACCTAACCTAACCTAACCTAACCTAACCTAACCTAACCTAACCTAACCTAACCTAACCTAACCTAACCTAACCTAACCTAACCTAACCTAACCTAACCTAACCTAACCTAACCTAACCTAACCTAACCTAACCTAACCTAACCTAACCTAACCTAACCTAACCTAACCTAACCTAACCTAACCTAACCTAACCTAACCTAACCTAACCTAACCTAACCTAACCTAACCTAACCTAACCTAACCTAACCTAACCTAACCTAACCTAACCTAACCTAACCTAACCTAACCTAACCTAACCTAACCTAACCTAACCTAACCTAACCTAACCTAACCTAACCTAACCTAACCTAACCTAACCTAACCTAACCTAACCTAACCTAACCTAACCTAACCTAACCTAACCTAACCTAACCTAACCTAACCTAACCTAACCTAACCTAACCTAACCTAACCTAACCTAACCTAACCTAACCTAACCTAACCTAACCTAACCTAACCTAACCTAACCTAACCTAACCTAACCTAACCTAACCTAACCTAACCTAACCTAACCTAACCTAACCTAACCTAACCTAACCTAACCTAACCTAACCTAACCTAACCTAACCTAACCTAACCTAACCTAACCTAACCTAACCTAACCTAACCTAACCTAACCTAACCTAACCTAACCTAACCTAACCTAACCTAACCTAACCTAACCTAACCTAACCTAACCTAACCTAACCTAACCTAACCTAACCTAACCTAACCTAACCTAACCTAACCTAACCTAACCTAACCTAACCTAACCTAACCTAACCTAACCTAACCTAACCTAACCTAACCTAACCTAACCTAACCTAACCTAACCTAACCTAACCTAACCTAACCTAACCTAACCTAACCTAACCTAACCTAACCTAACCTAACCTAACCTAACCTAACCTAACCTAACCTAACCTAACCTAACCTAACCTAACCTAACCTAACCTAACCTAACCTAACCTAACCTAACCTAACCTAACCTAACCTAACCTAACCTAACCTAACCTAACCTAACCTAACCTAACCTAACCTAACCTAACCTAACCTAACCTAACCTAACCTAACCTAACCTAACCTAACCTAACCTAACCTAACCTAACCTAACCTAACCTAACCTAACCTAACCTAACCTAACCTAACCTAACCTAACCTAACCTAACCTAACCTAACCTAACCTAACCTAACCTAACCTAACCTAACCTAACCTAACCTAACCTAACCTAACCTAACCTAACCTAACCTAACCTAACCTAACCTAACCTAACCTAACCTAACCTAACCTAACCTAACCTAACCTAACCTAACCTAACCTAACCTAACCTAACCTAACCTAACCTAACCTAACCTAACCTAACCTAACCTAACCTAACCTAACCTAACCTAACCTAACCTAACCTAACCTAACCTAACCTAACCTAACCTAACCTAACCTAACCTAACCTAACCTAACCTAACCTAACCTAACCTAACCTAACCTAACCTAACCTAACCTAACCTAACCTAACCTAACCTAACCTAACCTAACCTAACCTAACCTAACCTAACCTAACCTAACCTAACCTAACCTAACCTAACCTAACCTAACCTAACCTAACCTAACCTAACCTAACCTAACCTAACCTAACCTAACCTAACCTAACCTAACCTAACCTAACCTAACCTAACCTAACCTAACCTAACCTAACCTAACCTAACCTAACCTAACCTAACCTAACCTAACCTAACCTAACCTAACCTAACCTAACCTAACCTAACCTAACCTAACCTAACCTAACCTAACCTAACCTAACCTAACCTAACCTAACCTAACCTAACCTAACCTAACCTAACCTAACCTAACCTAACCTAACCTAACCTAACCTAACCTAACCTAACCTAACCTAACCTAACCTAACCTAACCTAACCTAACCTAACCTAACCTAACCTAACCTAACCTAACCTAACCTAACCTAACCTAACCTAACCTAACCTAACCTAACCTAACCTAACCTAACCTAACCTAACCTAACCTAACCTAACCTAACCTAACCTAACCTAACCTAACCTAACCTAACCTAACCTAACCTAACCTAACCTAACCTAACCTAACCTAACCTAACCTAACCTAACCTAACCTAACCTAACCTAACCTAACCTAACCTAACCTAACCTAACCTAACCTAACCTAACCTAACCTAACCTAACCTAACCTAACCTAACCTAACCTAACCTAACCTAACCTAACCTAACCTAACCTAACCTAACCTAACCTAACCTAACCTAACCTAACCTAACCTAACCTAACCTAACCTAACCTAACCTAACCTAACCTAACCTAACCTAACCTAACCTAACCTAACCTAACCTAACCTAACCTAACCTAACCTAACCTAACCTAACCTAACCTAACCTAACCTAACCTAACCTAACCTAACCTAACCTAACCTAACCTAACCTAACCTAACCTAACCTAACCTAACCTAACCTAACCTAACCTAACCTAACCTAACCTAACCTAACCTAACCTAACCTAACCTAACCTAACCTAACCTAACCTAACCTAACCTAACCTAACCTAACCTAACCTAACCTAACCTAACCTAACCTAACCTAACCTAACCTAACCTAACCTAACCTAACCTAACCTAACCTAACCTAACCTAACCTAACCTAACCTAACCTAACCTAACCTAACCTAACCTAACCTAACCTAACCTAACCTAACCTAACCTAACCTAACCTAACCTAACCTAACCTAACCTAACCTAACCTAACCTAACCTAACCTAACCTAACCTAACCTAACCTAACCTAACCTAACCTAACCTAACCTAACCTAACCTAACCTAACCTAACCTAACCTAACCTAACCTAACCTAACCTAACCTAACCTAACCTAACCTAACCTAACCTAACCTAACCTAACCTAACCTAACCTAACCTAACCTAACCTAACCTAACCTAACCTAACCTAACCTAACCTAACCTAACCTAACCTAACCTAACCTAACCTAACCTAACCTAACCTAACCTAACCTAACCTAACCTAACCTAACCTAACCTAACCTAACCTAACCTAACCTAACCTAACCTAACCTAACCTAACCTAACCTAACCTAACCTAACCTAACCTAACCTAACCTAACCTAACCTAACCTAACCTAACCTAACCTAACCTAACCTAACCTAACCTAACCTAACCTAACCTAACCTAACCTAACCTAACCTAACCTAACCTAACCTAACCTAACCTAACCTAACCTAACCTAACCTAACCTAACCTAACCTAACCTAACCTAACCTAACCTAACCTAACCTAACCTAACCTAACCTAACCTAACCTAACCTAACCTAACCTAACCTAACCTAACCTAACCTAACCTAACCTAACCTAACCTAACCTAACCTAACCTAACCTAACCTAACCTAACCTAACCTAACCTAACCTAACCTAACCTAACCTAACCTAACCTAACCTAACCTAACCTAACCTAACCTAACCTAACCTAACCTAACCTAACCTAACCTAACCTAACCTAACCTAACCTAACCTAACCTAACCTAACCTAACCTAACCTAACCTAACCTAACCTAACCTAACCTAACCTAACCTAACCTAACCTAACCTAACCTAACCTAACCTAACCTAACCTAACCTAACCTAACCTAACCTAACCTAACCTAACCTAACCTAACCTAACCTAACCTAACCTAACCTAACCTAACCTAACCTAACCTAACCTAACCTAACCTAACCTAACCTAACCTAACCTAACCTAACCTAACCTAACCTAACCTAACCTAACCTAACCTAACCTAACCTAACCTAACCTAACCTAACCTAACCTAACCTAACCTAACCTAACCTAACCTAACCTAACCTAACCTAACCTAACCTAACCTAACCTAACCTAACCTAACCTAACCTAACCTAACCTAACCTAACCTAACCTAACCTAACCTAACCTAACCTAACCTAACCTAACCTAACCTAACCTAACCTAACCTAACCTAACCTAACCTAACCTAACCTAACCTAACCTAACCTAACCTAACCTAACCTAACCTAACCTAACCTAACCTAACCTAACCTAACCTAACCTAACCTAACCTAACCTAACCTAACCTAACCTAACCTAACCTAACCTAACCTAACCTAACCTAACCTAACCTAACCTAACCTAACCTAACCTAACCTAACCTAACCTAACCTAACCTAACCTAACCTAACCTAACCTAACCTAACCTAACCTAACCTAACCTAACCTAACCTAACCTAACCTAACCTAACCTAACCTAACCTAACCTAACCTAACCTAACCTAACCTAACCTAACCTAACCTAACCTAACCTAACCTAACCTAACCTAACCTAACCTAACCTAACCTAACCTAACCTAACCTAACCTAACCTAACCTAACCTAACCTAACCTAACCTAACCTAACCTAACCTAACCTAACCTAACCTAACCTAACCTAACCTAACCTAACCTAACCTAACCTAACCTAACCTAACCTAACCTAACCTAACCTAACCTAACCTAACCTAACCTAACCTAACCTAACCTAACCTAACCTAACCTAACCTAACCTAACCTAACCTAACCTAACCTAACCTAACCTAACCTAACCTAACCTAACCTAACCTAACCTAACCTAACCTAACCTAACCTAACCTAACCTAACCTAACCTAACCTAACCTAACCTAACCTAACCTAACCTAACCTAACCTAACCTAACCTAACCTAACCTAACCTAACCTAACCTAACCTAACCTAACCTAACCTAACCTAACCTAACCTAACCTAACCTAACCTAACCTAACCTAACCTAACCTAACCTAACCTAACCTAACCTAACCTAACCTAACCTAACCTAACCTAACCTAACCTAACCTAACCTAACCTAACCTAACCTAACCTAACCTAACCTAACCTAACCTAACCTAACCTAACCTAACCTAACCTAACCTAACCTAACCTAACCTAACCTAACCTAACCTAACCTAACCTAACCTAACCTAACCTAACCTAACCTAACCTAACCTAACCTAACCTAACCTAACCTAACCTAACCTAACCTAACCTAACCTAACCTAACCTAACCTAACCTAACCTAACCTAACCTAACCTAACCTAACCTAACCTAACCTAACCTAACCTAACCTAACCTAACCTAACCTAACCTAACCTAACCTAACCTAACCTAACCTAACCTAACCTAACCTAACCTAACCTAACCTAACCTAACCTAACCTAACCTAACCTAACCTAACCTAACCTAACCTAACCTAACCTAACCTAACCTAACCTAACCTAACCTAACCTAACCTAACCTAACCTAACCTAACCTAACCTAACCTAACCTAACCTAACCTAACCTAACCTAACCTAACCTAACCTAACCTAACCTAACCTAACCTAACCTAACCTAACCTAACCTAACCTAACCTAACCTAACCTAACCTAACCTAACCTAACCTAACCTAACCTAACCTAACCTAACCTAACCTAACCTAACCTAACCTAACCTAACCTAACCTAACCTAACCTAACCTAACCTAACCTAACCTAACCTAACCTAACCTAACCTAACCTAACCTAACCTAACCTAACCTAACCTAACCTAACCTAACCTAACCTAACCTAACCTAACCTAACCTAACCTAACCTAACCTAACCTAACCTAACCTAACCTAACCTAACCTAACCTAACCTAACCTAACCTAACCTAACCTAACCTAACCTAACCTAACCTAACCTAACCTAACCTAACCTAACCTAACCTAACCTAACCTAACCTAACCTAACCTAACCTAACCTAACCTAACCTAACCTAACCTAACCTAACCTAACCTAACCTAACCTAACCTAACCTAACCTAACCTAACCTAACCTAACCTAACCTAACCTAACCTAACCTAACCTAACCTAACCTAACCTAACCTAACCTAACCTAACCTAACCTAACCTAACCTAACCTAACCTAACCTAACCTAACCTAACCTAACCTAACCTAACCTAACCTAACCTAACCTAACCTAACCTAACCTAACCTAACCTAACCTAACCTAACCTAACCTAACCTAACCTAACCTAACCTAACCTAACCTAACCTAACCTAACCTAACCTAACCTAACCTAACCTAACCTAACCTAACCTAACCTAACCTAACCTAACCTAACCTAACCTAACCTAACCTAACCTAACCTAACCTAACCTAACCTAACCTAACCTAACCTAACCTAACCTAACCTAACCTAACCTAACCTAACCTAACCTAACCTAACCTAACCTAACCTAACCTAACCTAACCTAACCTAACCTAACCTAACCTAACCTAACCTAACCTAACCTAACCTAACCTAACCTAACCTAACCTAACCTAACCTAACCTAACCTAACCTAACCTAACCTAACCTAACCTAACCTAACCTAACCTAACCTAACCTAACCTAACCTAACCTAACCTAACCTAACCTAACCTAACCTAACCTAACCTAACCTAACCTAACCTAACCTAACCTAACCTAACCTAACCTAACCTAACCTAACCTAACCTAACCTAACCTAACCTAACCTAACCTAACCTAACCTAACCTAACCTAACCTAACCTAACCTAACCTAACCTAACCTAACCTAACCTAACCTAACCTAACCTAACCTAACCTAACCTAACCTAACCTAACCTAACCTAACCTAACCTAACCTAACCTAACCTAACCTAACCTAACCTAACCTAACCTAACCTAACCTAACCTAACCTAACCTAACCTAACCTAACCTAACCTAACCTAACCTAACCTAACCTAACCTAACCTAACCTAACCTAACCTAACCTAACCTAACCTAACCTAACCTAACCTAACCTAACCTAACCTAACCTAACCTAACCTAACCTAACCTAACCTAACCTAACCTAACCTAACCTAACCAACCTAACCTAACCAACCTAACCTAACCTAACCTAACCTAACCTAACCTAACCTAACCTAACCTAACCTAACCTAACCTAACCTAACCTAACCTAACCTAACCTAACCTAACCTAACCTAACCTAACCTAACCTAACCTAACCTAACCTAACCTAACCTAACCTAACCTAACCTAACCTAACCTAACCTAACCTAACCTAACCTAACCTAACCTAACCTAACCTAACCTAACCTAACCTAACCTAACCTAACCTAACCTAACCTAACCTAACCTAACCTAACCTAACCTAACCTAACCTAACCTAACCTAACCTAACCTAACCTAACCTAACCTAACCTAACCTAACCTAACCTAACCTAACCTAACCTAACCTAACCTAACCTAACCTAACCTAACCTAACCTAACCTAACCTAACCTAACCTAACCTAACCTAACCTAACCTAACCTAACCTAACCTAACCTAACCTAACCTAACCTAACCTAACCTAACCTAACCTAACCTAACCTAACCTAACCTAACCTAACCTAACCTAACCTAACCTAACCTAACCTAACCTAACCTAACCTAACCTAACCTAACCTAACCTAACCTAACCTAACCTAACCTAACCTAACCTAACCTAACCTAACCTAACCTAACCTAACCTAACCTAACCTAACCTAACCTAACCTAACCTAACCTAACCTAACCTAACCTAACCTAACCTAACCTAACCTAACCTAACCTAACCTAACCTAACCTAACCTAACCTAACCTAACCTAACCTAACCTAACCTAACCTAACCTAACCTAACCTAACCTAACCTAACCTAACCTAACCTAACCTAACCTAACCTAACCTAACCTAACCTAACCTAACCTAACCTAACCTAACCTAACCTAACCTAACCTAACCTAACCTAACCTAACCTAACCTAACCTAACCTAACCTAACCTAACCTAACCTAACCTAACCTAACCTAACCTAACCTAACCTAACCTAACCTAACCTAACCTAACCTAACCTAACCTAACCTAACCTAACCTAACCTAACCTAACCTAACCTAACCTAACCTAACCTAACCTAACCTAACCTAACCTAACCTAACCTAACCTAACCTAACCTAACCTAACCTAACCTAACCTAACCTAACCTAACCTAACCTAACCTAACCTAACCTAACCTAACCTAACCTAACCTAACCTAACCTAACCTAACCTAACCTAACCTAACCTAACCTAACCTAACCTAACCTAACCTAACCTAACCTAACCTAACCTAACCTAACCTAACCTAACCTAACCTAACCTAACCTAACCTAACCTAACCTAACCTAACCTAACCTAACCTAACCTAACCTAACCTAACCTAACCTAACCTAACCTAACCTAACCTAACCTAACCTAACCTAACCTAACCTAACCTAACCTAACCTAACCTAACCTAACCTAACCTAACCTAACCTAACCTAACCTAACCTAACCTAACCTAACCTAACCTAACCTAACCTAACCTAACCTAACCTAACCTAACCTAACCTAACCTAACCTAACCTAACCTAACCTAACCTAACCTAACCTAACCTAACCTAACCTAACCTAACCTAACCTAACCTAACCTAACCTAACCTAACCTAACCTAACCTAACCTAACCTAACCTAACCTAACCTAACCTAACCTAACCTAACCTAACCTAACCTAACCTAACCTAACCTAACCTAACCTAACCTAACCTAACCTAACCTAACCTAACCTAACCTAACCTAACCTAACCTAACCTAACCTAACCTAACCTAACCTAACCTAACCTAACCTAACCTAACCTAACCTAACCTAACCTAACCTAACCTAACCTAACCTAACCTAACCTAACCTAACCTAACCTAACCTAACCTAACCTAACCTAACCTAACCTAACCTAACCTAACCTAACCTAACCTAACCTAACCTAACCTAACCTAACCTAACCTAACCTAACCTAACCTAACCTAACCTAACCTAACCTAACCTAACCTAACCTAACCTAACCTAACCTAACCTAACCTAACCTAACCTAACCTAACCTAACCTAACCTAACCTAACCTAACCTAACCTAACCTAACCTAACCTAACCTAACCTAACCTAACCTAACCTAACCTAACCTAACCTAACCTAACCTAACCTAACCTAACCTAACCTAACCTAACCTAACCTAACCTAACCTAACCTAACCTAACCTAACCTAACCTAACCTAACCTAACCTAACCTAACCTAACCTAACCTAACCTAACCTAACCTAACCTAACCTAACCTAACCTAACCTAACCTAACCTAACCTAACCTAACCTAACCTAACCTAACCTAACCTAACCTAACCTAACCTAACCTAACCTAACCTAACCTAACCTAACCTAACCTAACCTAACCTAACCTAACCTAACCTAACCTAACCTAACCTAACCTAACCTAACCTAACCTAACCTAACCTAACCTAACCTAACCTAACCTAACCTAACCTAACCTAACCTAACCTAACCTAACCTAACCTAACCTAACCTAACCTAACCTAACCTAACCTAACCTAACCTAACCTAACCTAACCTAACCTAACCTAACCTAACCTAACCTAACCTAACCTAACCTAACCTAACCTAACCTAACCTAACCTAACCTAACCTAACCTAACCTAACCTAACCTAACCTAACCTAACCTAACCTAACCTAACCTAACCTAACCTAACCTAACCTAACCTAACCTAACCTAACCTAACCTAACCTAACCTAACCTAACCTAACCTAACCTAACCTAACCTAACCTAACCTAACCTAACCTAACCTAACCTAACCTAACCTAACCTAACCTAACCTAACCTAACCTAACCTAACCTAACCTAACCTAACCTAACCTAACCTAACCTAACCTAACCTAACCTAACCTAACCTAACCTAACCTAACCTAACCTAACCTAACCTAACCTAACCTAACCTAACCTAACCTAACCTAACCTAACCTAACCTAACCTAACCTAACCTAACCTAACCTAACCTAACCTAACCTAACCTAACCTAACCTAACCTAACCTAACCTAACCTAACCTAACCTAACCTAACCTAACCTAACCTAACCTAACCTAACCTAACCTAACCTAACCTAACCTAACCTAACCTAACCTAACCTAACCTAACCTAACCTAACCTAACCTAACCTAACCTAACCTAACCTAACCTAACCTAACCTAACCTAACCTAACCTAACCTAACCTAACCTAACCTAACCTAACCTAACCTAACCTAACCTAACCTAACCTAACCTAACCTAACCTAACCTAACCTAACCTAACCTAACCTAACCTAACCTAACCTAACCTAACCTAACCTAACCTAACCTAACCTAACCTAACCTAACCTAACCTAACCTAACCTAACCTAACCTAACCTAACCTAACCTAACCTAACCTAACCTAACCTAACCTAACCTAACCTAACCTAACCTAACCTAACCTAACCTAACCTAACCTAACCTAACCTAACCTAACCTAACCTAACCTAACCTAACCTAACCTAACCTAACCTAACCTAACCTAACCTAACCTAACCTAACCTAACCTAACCTAACCTAACCTAACCTAACCTAACCTAACCTAACCTAACCTAACCTAACCTAACCTAACCTAACCTAACCTAACCTAACCTAACCTAACCTAACCTAACCTAACCTAACCTAACCTAACCTAACCTAACCTAACCTAACCTAACCTAACCTAACCTAACCTAACCTAACCTAACCTAACCTAACCTAACCTAACCTAACCTAACCTAACCTAACCTAACCTAACCTAACCTAACCTAACCTAACCTAACCTAACCTAACCTAACCTAACCTAACCTAACCTAACCTAACCTAACCTAACCTAACCTAACCTAACCTAACCTAACCTAACCTAACCTAACCTAACCTAACCTAACCTAACCTAACCTAACCTAACCTAACCTAACCTAACCTAACCTAACCTAACCTAACCTAACCTAACCTAACCTAACCTAACCTAACCTAACCTAACCTAACCTAACCTAACCTAACCTAACCTAACCTAACCTAACCTAACCTAACCTAACCTAACCTAACCTAACCTAACCTAACCTAACCTAACCTAACCTAACCTAACCTAACCTAACCTAACCTAACCTAACCTAACCTAACCTAACCTAACCTAACCTAACCTAACCTAACCTAACCTAACCTAACCTAACCTAACCTAACCTAACCTAACCTAACCTAACCTAACCTAACCTAACCTAACCTAACCTAACCTAACCTAACCTAACCTAACCTAACCTAACCTAACCTAACCTAACCTAACCTAACCTAACCTAACCTAACCTAACCTAACCTAACCTAACCTAACCTAACCTAACCTAACCTAACCTAACCTAACCTAACCTAACCTAACCTAACCTAACCTAACCTAACCTAACCTAACCTAACCTAACCTAACCTAACCTAACCTAACCTAACCTAACCTAACCTAACCTAACCTAACCTAACCTAACCTAACCTAACCTAACCTAACCTAACCTAACCTAACCTAACCTAACCTAACCTAACCTAACCTAACCTAACCTAACCTAACCTAACCTAACCTAACCTAACCTAACCTAACCTAACCTAACCTAACCTAACCTAACCTAACCTAACCTAACCTAACCTAACCTAACCTAACCTAACCTAACCTAACCTAACCTAACCTAACCTAACCTAACCTAACCTAACCTAACCTAACCTAACCTAACCTAACCTAACCTAACCTAACCTAACCTAACCTAACCTAACCTAACCTAACCTAACCTAACCTAACCTAACCTAACCTAACCTAACCTAACCTAACCTAACCTAACCTAACCTAACCTAACCTAACCTAACCTAACCTAACCTAACCTAACCTAACCTAACCTAACCTAACCTAACCTAACCTAACCTAACCTAACCTAACCTAACCTAACCTAACCTAACCTAACCTAACCTAACCTAACCTAACCTAACCTAACCTAACCTAACCTAACCTAACCTAACCTAACCTAACCTAACCTAACCTAACCTAACCTAACCTAACCTAACCTAACCTAACCTAACCTAACCTAACCTAACCTAACCTAACCTAACCTAACCTAACCTAACCTAACCTAACCTAACCTAACCTAACCTAACCTAACCTAACCTAACCTAACCTAACCTAACCTAACCTAACCTAACCTAACCTAACCTAACCTAACCTAACCTAACCTAACCTAACCTAACCTAACCTAACCTAACCTAACCTAACCTAACCTAACCTAACCTAACCTAACCTAACCTAACCTAACCTAACCTAACCTAACCTAACCTAACCTAACCTAACCTAACCTAACCTAACCTAACCTAACCTAACCTAACCTAACCTAACCTAACCTAACCTAACCTAACCTAACCTAACCTAACCTAACCTAACCTAACCTAACCTAACCTAACCTAACCTAACCTAACCTAACCTAACCTAACCTAACCTAACCTAACCTAACCTAACCTAACCTAACCTAACCTAACCTAACCTAACCTAACCTAACCTAACCTAACCTAACCTAACCTAACCTAACCTAACCTAACCTAACCTAACCTAACCTAACCTAACCTAACCTAACCTAACCTAACCTAACCTAACCTAACCTAACCTAACCTAACCTAACCTAACCTAACCTAACCTAACCTAACCTAACCTAACCTAACCTAACCTAACCTAACCTAACCTAACCTAACCTAACCTAACCTAACCTAACCTAACCTAACCTAACCTAACCTAACCTAACCTAACCTAACCTAACCTAACCTAACCTAACCTAACCTAACCTAACCTAACCTAACCTAACCTAACCTAACCTAACCTAACCTAACCTAACCTAACCTAACCTAACCTAACCTAACCTAACCTAACCTAACCTAACCTAACCTAACCTAACCTAACCTAACCTAACCTAACCTAACCTAACCTAACCTAACCTAACCTAACCTAACCTAACCTAACCTAACCTAACCTAACCTAACCTAACCTAACCTAACCTAACCTAACCTAACCTAACCTAACCTAACCTAACCTAACCTAACCTAACCTAACCTAACCTAACCTAACCTAACCTAACCTAACCTAACCTAACCTAACCTAACCTAACCTAACCTAACCTAACCTAACCTAACCTAACCTAACCTAACCTAACCTAACCTAACCTAACCTAACCTAACCTAACCTAACCTAACCTAACCTAACCTAACCTAACCTAACCTAACCTAACCTAACCTAACCTAACCTAACCTAACCTAACCTAACCTAACCTAACCTAACCTAACCTAACCTAACCTAACCTAACCTAACCTAACCTAACCTAACCTAACCTAACCTAACCTAACCTAACCTAACCTAACCTAACCTAACCTAACCTAACCTAACCTAACCTAACCTAACCTAACCTAACCTAACCTAACCTAACCTAACCTAACCTAACCTAACCTAACCTAACCTAACCTAACCTAACCTAACCTAACCTAACCTAACCTAACCTAACCTAACCTAACCTAACCTAACCTAACCTAACCTAACCTAACCTAACCTAACCTAACCTAACCTAACCTAACCTAACCTAACCTAACCTAACCTAACCTAACCTAACCTAACCTAACCTAACCTAACCTAACCTAACCTAACCTAACCTAACCTAACCTAACCTAACCTAACCTAACCTAACCTAACCTAACCTAACCTAACCTAACCTAACCTAACCTAACCTAACCTAACCTAACCTAACCTAACCTAACCTAACCTAACCTAACCTAACCTAACCTAACCTAACCTAACCTAACCTAACCTAACCTAACCTAACCTAACCTAACCTAACCTAACCTAACCTAACCTAACCTAACCTAACCTAACCTAACCTAACCTAACCTAACCTAACCTAACCTAACCTAACCTAACCTAACCTAACCTAACCTAACCTAACCTAACCTAACCTAACCTAACCTAACCTAACCTAACCTAACCTAACCTAACCTAACCTAACCTAACCTAACCTAACCTAACCTAACCTAACCTAACCTAACCTAACCTAACCTAACCTAACCTAACCTAACCTAACCTAACCTAACCTAACCTAACCTAACCTAACCTAACCTAACCTAACCTAACCTAACCTAACCTAACCTAACCTAACCTAACCTAACCTAACCTAACCTAACCTAACCTAACCTAACCTAACCTAACCTAACCTAACCTAACCTAACCTAACCTAACCTAACCTAACCTAACCTAACCTAACCTAACCTAACCTAACCTAACCTAACCTAACCTAACCTAACCTAACCTAACCTAACCTAACCTAACCTAACCTAACCTAACCTAACCTAACCTAACCTAACCTAACCTAACCTAACCTAACCTAACCTAACCTAACCTAACCTAACCTAACCTAACCTAACCTAACCTAACCTAACCTAACCTAACCTAACCTAACCTAACCTAACCTAACCTAACCTAACCTAACCTAACCTAACCTAACCTAACCTAACCTAACCTAACCTAACCTAACCTAACCTAACCTAACCTAACCTAACCTAACCTAACCTAACCTAACCTAACCTAACCTAACCTAACCTAACCTAACCTAACCTAACCTAACCTAACCTAACCTAACCTAACCTAACCTAACCTAACCTAACCTAACCTAACCTAACCTAACCTAACCTAACCTAACCTAACCTAACCTAACCTAACCTAACCTAACCTAACCTAACCTAACCTAACCTAACCTAACCTAACCTAACCTAACCTAACCTAACCTAACCTAACCTAACCTAACCTAACCTAACCTAACCTAACCTAACCTAACCTAACCTAACCTAACCTAACCTAACCTAACCTAACCTAACCTAACCTAACCTAACCTAACCTAACCTAACCTAACCTAACCTAACCTAACCTAACCTAACCTAACCTAACCTAACCTAACCTAACCTAACCTAACCTAACCTAACCTAACCTAACCTAACCTAACCTAACCTAACCTAACCTAACCTAACCTAACCTAACCTAACCTAACCTAACCTAACCTAACCTAACCTAACCTAACCTAACCTAACCTAACCTAACCTAACCTAACCTAACCTAACCTAACCTAACCTAACCTAACCTAACCTAACCTAACCTAACCTAACCTAACCTAACCTAACCTAACCTAACCTAACCTAACCTAACCTAACCTAACCTAACCTAACCTAACCTAACCTAACCTAACCTAACCTAACCTAACCTAACCTAACCTAACCTAACCTAACCTAACCTAACCTAACCTAACCTAACCTAACCTAACCTAACCTAACCTAACCTAACCTAACCTAACCTAACCTAACCTAACCTAACCTAACCTAACCTAACCTAACCTAACCTAACCTAACCTAACCTAACCTAACCTAACCTAACCTAACCTAACCTAACCTAACCTAACCTAACCTAACCTAACCTAACCTAACCTAACCTAACCTAACCTAACCTAACCTAACCTAACCTAACCTAACCTAACCTAACCTAACCTAACCTAACCTAACCTAACCTAACCTAACCTAACCTAACCTAACCTAACCTAACCTAACCTAACCTAACCTAACCTAACCTAACCTAACCTAACCTAACCTAACCTAACCTAACCTAACCTAACCTAACCTAACCTAACCTAACCTAACCTAACCTAACCTAACCTAACCTAACCTAACCTAACCTAACCTAACCTAACCTAACCTAACCTAACCTAACCTAACCTAACCTAACCTAACCTAACCTAACCTAACCTAACCTAACCTAACCTAACCTAACCTAACCTAACCTAACCTAACCTAACCTAACCTAACCTAACCTAACCTAACCTAACCTAACCTAACCTAACCTAACCTAACCTAACCTAACCTAACCTAACCTAACCTAACCTAACCTAACCTAACCTAACCTAACAACCTAACCTAACCTAACCTAACCTAACCTAACCTAACCTAACCTAACCTAACCTAACCTAACCTAACCTAACCTAACCTAACCTAACCTAACCTAACCTAACCTAACCTAACCTAACATAACCTAACCTAACCTAACCTAACCTAACCTAACCTAACCTAACCTAACCTAACCTAACCTAACCTAACCTAACCTAACCTAACCTAACCTAACCTAACCTAACCTAACCTAACCTAACCTAACCTAACCTAACCTAACCTAACCTAACCTAACCTAACCTAACCTAACCTAACCTAACCTAACCTAACCTAACCTAACCTAACCTAACCTAACCTAACCTAACCTAACCTAACCTAACCTAACCTAACCTAACCTAACCTAACCTAACCTAACCTAACCTAACCTAACCTAACCTAACCTAACCTAACCTAACCTAACCTAACCTAACCTAACCTAACCTAACCTAACCTAACCTAACCTAACCTAACCTAACCTAACCTAACCTAACCTAACCTAACCTAACCTAACCTAACCTAACCTAACCTAACCTAACCTAACCTAACCTAACCTAACCTAACCTAACCTAACCTAACCTAACCTAACCTAACCTAACCTAACCTAACCTAACCTAACCTAACCTAACCTAACCTAACCTAACCTAACCTAACCTAACCTAACCTAACCTAACCTAACCTAACCTAACCTAACCTAACCTAACCTAACCTAACCTAACCTAACCTAACCTAACCTAACCTAACCTAACCTAACCTAACCTAACCTAACCTAACCTAACCTAACCTAACCTAACCTAACCTAACCTAACCTAACCTAACCTAACCTAACCTAACCTAACCTAACCTAACCTAACCTAACCTAACCTAACCTAACCTAACCTAACCTAACCTAACCTAACCTAACCTAACCTAACCTAACCTAACCTAACCTAACCTAACCTAACCTAACCTAACCTAACCTAACCTAACCTAACCTAACCTAACCTAACCTAACCTAACCTAACCTAACCTAACCTAACCTAACCTAACCTAACCTAACCTAACCTAACCTAACCTAACCTAACCTAACCTAACCTAACCTAACCTAACCTAACCTAACCTAACCTAACCTAACCTAACCTAACCTAACCTAACCTAACCTAACCTAACCTAACCTAACCTAACCTAACCTAACCTAACCTAACCTAACCTAACCTAACCTAACCTAACCTAACCTAACCTAACCTAACCTAACCTAACCTAACCTAACCTAACCTAACCTAACCTAACCTAACCTAACCTAACCTAACCTAACCTAACCTAACCTAACCTAACCTAACCTAACCTAACCTAACCTAACCTAACCTAACCTAACCTAACCTAACCTAACCTAACCTAACCTAACCTAACCTAACCTAACCTAACCTAACCTAACCTAACCTAACCTAACCTAACCTAACCTAACCTAACCTAACCTAACCTAACCTAACCTAACCTAACCTAACCTAACCTAACCTAACCTAACCTAACCTAACCTAACCTAACCTAACCTAACCTAACCTAACCTAACCTAACCTAACCTAACCTAACCTAACCTAACCTAACCTAACCTAACCTAACCTAACCTAACCTAACCTAACCTAACCTAACCTAACCTAACCTAACCTAACCTAACCTAACCTAACCTAACCTAACCTAACCTAACCTAACCTAACCTAACCTAACCTAACCTAACCTAACCTAACCTAACCTAACCTAACCTAACCTAACCTAACCTAACCTAACCTAACCTAACCTAACCTAACCTAACCTAACCTAACCTAACCTAACCTAACCTAACCTAACCTAACCTAACCTAACCTAACCTAACCTAACCTAACCTAACCTAACCTAACCTAACCTAACCTAACCTAACCTAACCTAACCTAACCTAACCTAACCTAACCTAACCTAACCTAACCTAACCTAACCTAACCTAACCTAACCTAACCTAACCTAACCTAACCTAACCTAACCTAACCTAACCTAACCTAACCTAACCTAACCTAACCTAACCTAACCTAACCTAACCTAACCTAACCTAACCTAACCTAACCTAACCTAACCTAACCTAACCTAACCTAACCTAACCTAACCTAACCTAACCTAACCTAACCTAACCTAACCTAACCTAACCTAACCTAACCTAACCTAACCTAACCTAACCTAACCTAACCTAACCTAACCTAACCTAACCTAACCTAACCTAACCTAACCTAACCTAACCTAACCTAACCTAACCTAACCTAACCTAACCTAACCTAACCTAACCTAACCTAACCTAACCTAACCTAACCTAACCTAACCTAACCTAACCTAACCTAACCTAACCTAACCTAACCTAACCTAACCTAACCTAACCTAACCTAACCTAACCTAACCTAACCTAACCTAACCTAACCTAACCTAACCTAACCTAACCTAACCTAACCTAACCTAACCTAACCTAACCTAACCTAACCTAACCTAACCTAACCTAACCTAACCTAACCTAACCTAACCTAACCTAACCTAACCTAACCTAACCTAACCTAACCTAACCTAACCTAACCTAACCTAACCTAACCTAACCTAACCTAACCTAACCTAACCTAACCTAACCTAACCTAACCTAACCTAACCTAACCTAACCTAACCTAACCTAACCTAACCTAACCTAACCTAACCTAACCTAACCTACCAAATTCAATTTAACCTAACTTACATACATTCGGATTGTTAACTTAACCTCATTTAACCTAACTTACTTACATGACGAATGTATGTATTTTTTCCCTTCTTCTGGGAGCGTTTTTCAAGGTTAACAAAAATGAAAAAAATAAACTTGTTTTTATATACTTTATTTCCCTTTAAAACACACAAAATTACCCACCACCAATATAACATGAAACTTAAATATATAACTTATAATTATTCCACAGTTTCTCCCAAGCGTGCGGGGGAATTTTCTTGTATTCGTGTACCTGTTCGTTGAATCTGAACGTTATCGTACGATCGTTTATCGCCACCTTCGCCATCGGAACTTTACAGTACATTTCGATCGGATAATTGCTGCAAGTGTATAATATACATTTGTGTATGTCACATCGATCTTTATATTTAACGTCCGTTGACATGGGCATACCCGACGCTAACAGTTTCCACTGCTCGAATTGATTTTCCGTTAACTTGCATTCGTCCATGAATACCGCGTTTGAATGTAACAGGCCGCTAAAATTGAAGCTCGAATTCGGTGTCAAACCGGTCAATCTACAGAAGTTAAATTGACATTCAATCAGAGAACTCATAATCATCGTTTTACCCGTTGATGGAGGTCCGATGAAAAATAAATTATTTTTTTTACCAGTTTTACCGTTAAAGTGTTTAAATGTCCGATTTGCAAAGTGTTCTTCGTTAATGCCGTTTAGTTTTAAAATAGTTATCAAACAGTTTAATCCTTGATCTATCATTTCGTCTGTTAATTTATTTTCTTTTGCAAATTTGAGTTTTGATCTTTCGAATCTTTGTTTTAACGGCTCCTGAAATACCAGTATTCTTGCGACGTGGATGTAGCTTTTGATCCTTTCGGCGTATTGTTTGCTGCATATAAACTCAATGCCTTCAGGCGACTGTGCAAGTATTTCCATAGCTTCTGATTCCGTGAAAGCACTGTTTTCGCATAAAAGTAAAATAATATTTGAATTTCGATAATAATTTGCGCAATTTTTTCCGATGTTAAGTTGGAGTTTTGGGTTTTTCCCTCCATGTAAAACTTGCCCGTCTTCGCATAGTATTTCATCTCCAGTCCGTAATCGTTTTGGTACGTGATGTTCATCGGTTTCACTAGTTGCATCCACCAGTCCTGACTGTTCCGTTTCAGATGAGCTGCTTTCTGTTCGAAATATTGAATTTCCCCCTTCGGTACATTCAGCCTCGTATGTTTTTTTCGTCCATTCACTAATGCCGTCCATTCCACATGAATGCATTGCGCACTTACAAGCCTCAATATGTTCTTCGCTGAGAATGTCTTGTACGACTTGACGACCATCGCCGGAATAAAGATACTCGCGTAGACAAGTGAGGCAGTTAATGCTGGCATTCTTGTAGGCTCCCTTTCGAATAATTCTTCCAAGTCTTGAGTTAACTGTCCACTGTTTATTATTACTGATGTAGACGAGGTGCCAATGCCGTCTTCTTGTTCCTTGATGGTAAGCGATGAGTTTATAAGGTCCGTTATAAACTGCTGGCATTTCACTTTTTGCACCTGCGATATACGTACCGATTTGAGATACTCCTGCCATGCCTCCATCGTCATTTCCAAGTCTCTCGCAGCTTCCTCCTCCGATTGAATACCTTCTGGTTCTTCCATTTCCCCATCTGACTCTGTAGCTGCCATTTGTTTCAAAGTCCCCAATCCCTTCGAGTCCAGCACATAGGATTGAATCTTCGCCTCCCGAAACTTGTTCCAGTCCATCGTTCCACACTCGTCCATGCTCTCCTCTTCCGTCGACTCCGCTAATTCCTTCATGATCTCCTCTGTTGTCATTATTTTCTTGTTGTCTGTTACTGCGGCACTTTGTCTTGCACGTTTCATTTCTAAAATGTACTATTGGATAGGCCTGCTTCTGTTTTAACTCGTCTTCAATGTCTTCGCACGTAATAATGTGGTAAAAGTATACTTGTTTAGTATTATCAGACATACTGATGCCGGTTCGTTTTCTGTTTGCCTTTATATATTTTTCCTCATTACCTGTCATATTGCACCACGTCATGGTGTTATTGCATCAGTTTTACATTATTATGCACCCTAATAACGTTTAAAAATCCATTAGTTGATAAGATAAGTTTGTTTATACATCGGAATGTCAGTGAACATGAGTTTTTAATGCACCCGCATCATAATTTGCATAATTTATTCACCCCTTTTATAGAAAGTTGTATGGTACGGTAGCTAGAACGGTCATTCTGTGTCTGTTTCTCGACGTGTAACAACGTGTTTTTAATACTAACCATGTCTATTGTGTATTCGCCGCCGACTTCGCCCTCAATTATCGTTGACGACGCGCAGCGTATCGGTCCCGATGCGCCTCCACCTAACGTGTCTGCTGTGGTAGTGGAGATTGAAGGTGAACCTCCTGTTGAGCTGCGTCGTGTGCCTGATGTTGCTGTGCCGCCTACTAACGCTAACCGTGTGTCTACGCCTACCAACTTTTTGACAGAAGAAGAATCGGATTTGGTGCGTAATCATTACGACTTCGTTCAGAATTATGGACCCATTGTGCGATTCGTTATCAATATTTTTTATCCTACGTATACAGTGCCTATTATACCCTTGTGTTTAAATTGTGCGGAGTCTTATAGTGTTAACTATACTCAATTGACTATGGTCGAGTATATTTTTCCAAGTGATGTCAATCATAGTTTTCGTGATCCTTACTATTGTAATTTTTGTTATGCAAGATTGTTTATTTGTCAAAATATCATTGTGTAAAGGTTTTAATAAATGAAACTATATTGTAATTGTTGTTTTATTATATTTTAATCGACATTTAATGTTCCACCCTGTGGTGTATGTACATTTTCTAATACTTTCCAATAAATTTCACTGTGTTCAGCGTCAGATAATGTAGGTAGTTTTTCTAATATTTTTCCCCAAATTGTACTAGCTTCTCCATCTCCAGTTATTTTGATGTGTGTTTCCTTTGGTTGTTTTTTGACCTTTATTAAATTTTGTAGACTTTCTTTATGTTGTTCCTCGTTTTCATACAGGTTCATTATGGTAGGTATACCTTTGTATATTACTTCTACAGTAGTTATTTTTTTATTTGTTACTGTAACTGTTTGTGCTTGTGGTTTTTCCGCTGTATGTGCTTGTGGTTTTTCCGCTGTATGTCCTTGTGGTTTTTCCACTTGTGTTTCGACTTGTGTTGTTTTTGCTGTATTTATTATTGCTTTTCGATGTTGTTCTGAGCTTTCAACGAAGTAACCTCCGTCAGGTATCCCCAAATTTAGGAATTTTCCTGTAAACAAAATTGTTTTACCAGTTTCTTGTTCAGCGATTTTTAGTGCTGCTTGTCTAATTTTTTCATTGTATGATGCTGTAAGTATTTTTTCTTTGTCTGACATTTTTGATGTAATTTTTTTTTGACCGGGTACTTTGTGTGATTTTACGACCCATAATCGATTTCCATCGACTTCGACCTCTTCACCGTCACTGTACCAGGTTTTTGTTTGTTTTGGTTTTTGTCCTCCTTGGTCTTCATTTTTTCTTTTTCTTGAAGGTCCTGGTTGTTCTTCGTGGTGTTGTTGAGGTTGTTGTCTTGGTTGTTGTTGAGGTTGTTGTCTAGGTTGTTGTTGAGGTTGTTGTCTAGGTTGTTGTTCGTGGTGTTGTTGAGGTTGATGTCTATGTGGTGATTCGACATGGTGTTCAGGTTGTTGTACGTTTTGTATCGGTGTAGCAGGTTGTCCTTGTGTAATACTCGTTCTAACTGCACCGGCACTGAAACATATACATTGTTATTTTAATGAAATTAACTTAATAAAATTTATTTGTTTATAATTACCTACTCCACCGCTGGTGCTCCTGCTACTGTATATTTGTTGCTCCATTTATATTTATCGATGGCTAAATTAGTGAATAGTGTGTTCGGTTGTGCTCCTCCGTATTTACCCATTAGCAAGTTGGTGCCGTGCGATGTACATTCAATTTCGATATGTGTTTCTACCATAATGTTTAAAATTGCATCTTCTAAACTACCGTCTTGATTTAATAATGGTACGATTCCCACTCCTATGCTCCCCATAAAGTCTTTTTGTGCATTTTTATATAACCCCCCGATAGTTAAATTGTCTACTGTTGCTTCAGTGTATGGTTTTGTTTTACTTTTAACGTAACCTATATTGGTTAGTCCCATTGTGTTCACGTTTAATGCATTTGAAGGGGCTTCGTTTCTAATTATAATACATTCGTTTTCAAATCCATCATTATCCACGTGAAACGTCCCGTCCTTTGGTGTATAACTTTTCTCGAATATTGGGCCGATGGAGTTTGTCGCATTATACAAAATAGAAGATTCCATAATCAGTGGTGGTAGTAAAAAGTGTTTGTTTACAGTGTTTAATTTAAATGAATATACAATTTGGTTATTGATTAAATTTGCTTGTGCTGTTGAGTGTTCGGGATCGCCGTTTGTTGCGATTGCATATTTTTCTAATGTTTTTCCATATAAAGTTTCTGGTTTAATGTTGTTACCCATTGATACCGGTGCTAAATATTCCATATTTTCCCATATGCCTATTGTAGTTTGTGAATTCGCATTTGCATAATTTACTGAACTTGTTGATGTTAGGAATGGTGTTCTATTACCGAGATTAGTAATTTTAATTGCGCAGTTTGTTACTTTTGAAGTATGAAATACTTTTGTCATGTCGTCGTATTCTTTTTCAGTTAAATAAAAATATACATATTGCCATGGTATGCTATGAATGTATGTATTATAATTTAAATTTTCATTGGTTTTTGTATAATTTGCTTTTGTCGATTGAATAGCGAATGTAAATTTCTTTTTAAATTGAAACTTGTGATTATTATTAGTATTTTGAACCCCTGTTCCAATTACCGAGCTTGTGTTACCAGGTACTTCCATGTCTCCTCCTTTGTCTTGTAAACTTACGCGTGGATATATTATTCCTGTATATTTTTCTAGAATATGTTTCGATTCTATACCGCCCAAGGCCAACCACTTTGCGACTTGTTCGTATGTAGTTTCTGGTGCGAATGTAGCTACCTCGTCCACAAATTCAATGTCAGCCTGTTGCACTTGTTCCTCAAATATTTTCCGGTTTTTGGTTTTACGAAAGTATTCCGTTATTTTATGATATTTTTCGTCGTGTTTTTTTGCTGCTGCGTCTAATTTATTTATTGGCACTCCGCGATTTAATGTATTCCCAGGACCCAAATATTTATAACCAGGTAGCACTAACCCACGACTTCCACTTGGTTGTTGTTCTGGCGGCGGTTGATCAGCCATTGAATAATTTATGCAGCGCGCGTGCTTATATACCCTCATATCCCCCACTCTTTTCTGTCCAACTCTTCACCACCAAATTTGGGTTGTAGGGTGGATATGTAGGCTATGGTAGGGTGTAAAAGTGTGTCACTCTGTAATTTAATGCAAAAGAGTGCGTCACTCGGTACTTGCTTTATGCGGGTACAACTAGTAGTAGGTTAACCTGTAACCTAACCTAACCTAACCTAACCTAACCTAACCTAACCTAACCTAACCTAACCTAACCTAACCTAACCTAACCTAACCTAACCTAACCTAACCTAACCTAACCTAACCTAACCTAACCTAACCTAACCTAACCTAACCTAACCTAACCTAACCTAACCTAACCTAACCTAACCTAACCTAACCTAACCTAACCTAACCTAACCTAACCTAACCTAACCTAACCTAACCTAACCTAACCTAACCTAACCTAACCTAACCTAACCTAACCTAACCTAACCTAACCTAACCTAACCTAACCTAACCTAACCTAACCTAACCTAACCTAACCTAACCTAACCTAACCTAACCTAACCTAACCTAACCTAACCTAACCTAACCTAACCTAACCTAACCTAACCTAACCTAACCTAACCTAACCTAACCTAACCTAACCTAACCTAACCTAACCTAACCTAACCTAACCTAACCTAACCTAACCTAACCTAACCTAACCTAACCTAACCTAACCTAACCTAACCTAACCTAACCTAACCTAACCTAACCTAACCTAACCTAACCTAACCTAACCTAACCTAACCTAACCTAACCTAACCTAACCTAACCTAACCTAACCTAACCTAACCTAACCTAACCTAACCTAACCTAACCTAACCTAACCTAACCTAACCTAACCTAACCTAACCTAACCTAACCTAACCTAACCTAACCTAACCTAACCTAACCTAACCTAACCTAACCTAACCTAACCTAACCTAACCTAACCTAACCTAACCTAACCTAACCTAACCTAACCTAACCTAACCTAACCTAACCTAACCTAACCTAACCTAACCTAACCTAACCTAACCTAACCTAACCTAACCTAACCTAACCTAACCTAACCTAACCTAACCTAACCTAACCTAACCTAACCTAACCTAACCTAACCTAACCTAACCTAACCTAACCTAACCTAACCTAACCTAACCTAACCTAACCTAACCTAACCTAACCTAACCTAACCTAACCTAACCTAACCTAACCTAACCTAACCTAACCTAACCTAACCTAACCTAACCTAACCTAACCTAACCTAACCTAACCTAACCTAACCTAACCTAACCTAACCTAACCTAACCTAACCTAACCTAACCTAACCTAACCTAACCTAACCTAACCTAACCTAACCTAACCTAACCTAACCTAACCTAACCTAACCTAACCTAACCTAACCTAACCTAACCTAACCTAACCTAACCTAACCTAACCTAACCTAACCTAACCTAACCTAACCTAACCTAACCTAACCTAACCTAACCTAACCTAACCTAACCTAACCTAACCTAACCTAACCTAACCTAACCTAACCTAACCTAACCTAACCTAACCTAACCTAACCTAACCTAACCTAACCTAACCTAACCTAACCTAACCTAACCTAACCTAACCTAACCTAACCTAACCTAACCTAACCTAACCTAACCTAACCTAACCTAACCTAACCTAACCTAACCTAACCTAACCTAACCTAACCTAACCTAACCTAACCTAACCTAACCTAACCTAACCTAACCTAACCTAACCTAACCTAACCTAACCTAACCTAACCTAACCTAACCTAACCTAACCTAACCTAACCTAACCTAACCTAACCTAACCTAACCTAACCTAACCTAACCTAACCTAACCTAACCTAACCTAACCTAACCTAACCTAACCTAACCTAACCTAACCTAACCTAACCTAACCTAACCTAACCTAACCTAACCTAACCTAACCTAACCTAACCTAACCTAACCTAACCTAACCTAACCTAACCTAACCTAACCTAACCTAACCTAACCTAACCTAACCTAACCTAACCTAACCTAACCTAACCTAACCTAACCTAACCTAACCTAACCTAACCTAACCTAACCTAACCTAACCTAACCTAACCTAACCTAACCTAACCTAACCTAACCTAACCTAACCTAACCTAACCTAACCTAACCTAACCTAACCTAACCTAACCTAACCTAACCTAACCTAACCTAACCTAACCTAACCTAACCTAACCTAACCTAACCTAACCTAACCTAACCTAACCTAACCTAACCTAACCTAACCTAACCTAACCTAACCTAACCTAACCTAACCTAACCTAACCTAACCTAACCTAACCTAACCTAACCTAACCTAACCTAACCTAACCTAACCTAACCTAACCTAACCTAACCTAACCTAACCTAACCTAACCTAACCTAACCTAACCTAACCTAACCTAACCTAACCTAACCTAACCTAACCTAACCTAACCTAACCTAACCTAACCTAACCTAACCTAACCTAACCTAACCTAACCTAACCTAACCTAACCTAACCTAACCTAACCTAACCTAACCTAACCTAACCTAACCTAACCTAACCTAACCTAACCTAACCTAACCTAACCTAACCTAACCTAACCTAACCTAACCTAACCTAACCTAACCTAACCTAACCTAACCTAACCTAACCTAACCTAACCTAACCTAACCTAACCTAACCTAACCTAACCTAACCTAACCTAACCTAACCTAACCTAACCTAACCTAACCTAACCTAACCTAACCTAACCTAACCTAACCTAACCTAACCTAACCTAACCTAACCTAACCTAACCTAACCTAACCTAACCTAACCTAACCTAACCTAACCTAACCTAACCTAACCTAACCTAACCTAACCTAACCTAACCTAACCTAACCTAACCTAACCTAACCTAACCTAACCTAACCTAACCTAACCTAACCTAACCTAACCTAACCTAACCTAACCTAACCTAACCTAACCTAACCTAACCTAACCTAACCTAACCTAACCTAACCTAACCTAACCTAACCTAACCTAACCTAACCTAACCTAACCTAACCTAACCTAACCTAACCTAACCTAACCTAACCTAACCTAACCTAACCTAACCTAACCTAACCTAACCTAACCTAACCTAACCTAACCTAACCTAACCTAACCTAACCTAACCTAACCTAACCTAACCTAACCTAACCTAACCTAACCTAACCTAACCTAACCTAACCTAACCTAACCTAACCTAACCTAACCTAACCTAACCTAACCTAACCTAACCTAACCTAACCTAACCTAACCTAACCTAACCTAACCTAACCTAACCTAACCTAACCTAACCTAACCTAACCTAACCTAACCTAACCTAACCTAACCTAACCTAACCTAACCTAACCTAACCTAACCTAACCTAACCTAACCTAACCTAACCTAACCTAACCTAACCTAACCTAACCTAACCTAACCTAACCTAACCTAACCTAACCTAACCTAACCTAACCTAACCTAACCTAACCTAACCTAACCTAACCTAACCTAACCTAACCTAACCTAACCTAACCTAACCTAACCTAACCTAACCTAACCTAACCTAACCTAACCTAACCTAACCTAACCTAACCTAACCTAACCTAACCTAACCTAACCTAACCTAACCTAACCTAACCTAACCTAACCTAACCTAACCTAACCTAACCTAACCTAACCTAACCTAACCTAACCTAACCTAACCTAACCTAACCTAACCTAACCTAACCTAACCTAACCTAACCTAACCTAACCTAACCTAACCTAACCTAACCTAACCTAACCTAACCTAACCTAACCTAACCTAACCTAACCTAACCTAACCTAACCTAACCTAACCTAACCTAACCTAACCTAACCTAACCTAACCTAACCTAACCTAACCTAACCTAACCTAACCTAACCTAACCTAACCTAACCTAACCTAACCTAACCTAACCTAACCTAACCTAACCTAACCTAACCTAACCTAACCTAACCTAACCTAACCTAACCTAACCTAACCTAACCTAACCTAACCTAACCTAACCTAACCTAACCTAACCTAACCTAACCTAACCTAACCTAACCTAACCTAACCTAACCTAACCTAACCTAACCTAACCTAACCTAACCTAACCTAACCTAACCTAACCTAACCTAACCTAACCTAACCTAACCTAACCTAACCTAACCTAACCTAACCTAACCTAACCTAACCTAACCTAACCTAACCTAACCTAACCTAACCTAACCTAACCTAACCTAACCTAACCTAACCTAACCTAACCTAACCTAACCTAACCTAACCTAACCTAACCTAACCTAACCTAACCTAACCTAACCTAACCTAACCTAACCTAACCTAACCTAACCTAACCTAACCTAACCTAACCTAACCTAACCTAACCTAACCTAACCTAACCTAACCTAACCTAACCTAACCTAACCTAACCTAACCTAACCTAACCTAACCTAACCTAACCTAACCTAACCTAACCTAACCTAACCTAACCTAACCTAACCTAACCTAACCTAACCTAACCTAACCTAACCTAACCTAACCTAACCTAACCTAACCTAACCTAACCTAACCTAACCTAACCTA